>OX371293.1:2500-27500 GCA_947310995.1 Yponomeuta cagnagella
AACCTAACCTAACCTAACCTAACCTAACCTAACCTAACCTAACCTAACCTAACCTAACCTAACCTAACCTAACCTAACCTAACCTAACCTAACCTAACCTAACCTAACCTAACCTAACCTAACCTAACCTAACCTAACCTAACCTAACCTAACCTAACCTAACCTAACCTAACCTAACCTAACCTAACCTAACCTAACCTAACCTAACCTAACCTAACCTAACCTAACCTAACCTAACCTAACCTAACCTAACCTAACCTAACCTAACCTAACCTAACCTAACCTAACCTAACCTAACCTAACCTAACCTAACCTAACCTAACCTAACCTAACCTAACCTAACCTAACCTAACCTAACCTAACCTAACCTAACCTAACCTAACCTAACCTAACCTAACCTAACCTAACCTAACCTAACCTAACCTAACCTAACCTAACCTAACCTAACCTAACCTAACCTAACCTAACCTAACCTAACCTAACCTAACCTAACCTAACCTAACCTAACCTAACCTAACCTAACCTAACCTAACCTAACCTAACCTAACCTAACCTAACCTAACCTAACCTAACCTAACCTAACCTAACCTAACCTAACCTAACCTAACCTAACCTAACCTAACCTAACCTAACCTAACCTAACCTAACCTAACCTAACCTAACCTAACCTAACCTAACCTAACCTAACCTAACCTAACCTAACCTAACCTAACCTAACCTAACCTAACCTAACCTAACCTAACCTAACCTAACCTAACCTAACCTAACCTAACCTAACCTAACCTAACCTAACCTAACCTAACCTAACCTAACCTAACCTAACCTAACCTAACCTAACCTAACCTAACCTAACCTAACCTAACCTAACCTAACCTAACCTAACCTAACCTAACCTAACCTAACCTAACCTAACCTAACCTAACCTAACCTAACCTAACCTAACCTAACCTAACCTAACCTAACCTAACCTAACCTAACCTAACCTAACCTAACCTAACCTAACCTAACCTAACCTAACCTAACCTAACCTAACCTAACCTAACCTAACCTAACCTAACCTAACCTAACCTAACCTAACCTAACCTAACCTAACCTAACCTAACCTAACCTAACCTAACCTAACCTAACCTAACCTAACCTAACCTAACCTAACCTAACCTAACCTAACCTAACCTAACCTAACCTAACCTAACCTAACCTAACCTAACCTAACCTAACCTAACCTAACCTAACCTAACCTAACCTAACCTAACCTAACCTAACCTAACCTAACCTAACCTAACCTAACCTAACCTAACCTAACCTAACCTAACCTAACCTAACCTAACCTAACCTAACCTAACCTAACCTAACCTAACCTAACCTAACCTAACCTAACCTAACCTAACCTAACCTAACCTAACCTAACCTAACCTAACCTAACCTAACCTAACCTAACCTAACCTAACCTAACCTAACCTAACCTAACCTAACCTAACCTAACCTAACCTAACCTAACCTAACCTAACCTAACCTAACCTAACCTAACCTAACCTAACCTAACCTAACCTAACCTAACCTAACCTAACCTAACCTAACCTAACCTAACCTAACCTAACCTAACCTAACCTAACCTAACCTAACCTAACCTAACCTAACCTAACCTAACCTAACCTAACCTAACCTAACCTAACCTAACCTAACCTAACCTAACCTAACCTAACCTAACCTAACCTAACCTAACCTAACCTAACCTAACCTAACCTAACCTAACCTAACCTAACCTAACCTAACCTAACCTAACCTAACCTAACCTAACCTAACCTAACCTAACCTAACCTAACCTAACCTAACCTAACCTAACCTAACCTAACCTAACCTAACCTAACCTAACCTAACCTAACCTAACCTAACCTAACCTAACCTAACCTAACCTAACCTAACCTAACCTAACCTAACCTAACCTAACCTAACCTAACCTAACCTAACCTAACCTAACCTAACCTAACCTAACCTAACCTAACCTAACCTAACCTAACCTAACCTAACCTAACCTAACCTAACCTAACCTAACCTAACCTAACCTAACCTAACCTAACCTAACCTAACCTAACCTAACCTAACCTAACCTAACCTAACCTAACCTAACCTAACCTAACCTAACCTAACCTAACCTAACCTAACCTAACCTTTTTTTTTTTTTTTTTTTTACGAGGAGAAATCCATTTACGGACTACCCACTGCGGGCGAGGCAGTGGGCTTGTGTGAGACTCGCCCAGCGACTAGTCGCTGGGAATACTCACTAAAACTCCTCGGCCTTCCTTCTTGCCCTTGTTGAGGGCGGTCTGGGGCCTGTGAAATTCACCAGACCGCCCCCGGGGCTGCCCGACTACTAGCCGGGCGTCCGCGCCGATGGGGGATTGCCTAGGAAAGCCAAGGCAATCCCCAGACGTGGGGACCTGTGCGGTGCACGCGCCAGTGCCACTGGCGCGTGCCGGCCACCCTAAGGCTGGAGAAGACTGGCATTGGCTGCCCGCCTTCTCCTGCCCGTTCGTCTGCGCCGGAGGGGAGGGGCTGCTGCGTCTGCTTCCCGCTCCCTCTCCGCCGCCTCCTTCGCCGAGATGACCGCCTCTGCGAAAGAAGCGGCGGCCTCCCATGCCTCCGCACTGGCAAGCATGGCTCTGACCATACTTGTGAATGCGGGGCTGCTAATTCCGAGCGCCGCCACAAGTTCGCGGCGCTCCTGCTCCCAGGCCGGGCACTCCAGGAGTGTGTGCTCGGCCGTGTCGTCGGGGCAGCTGCAGTGGTGACACTGCGGCGTCTCCTCCCGACGTGCCACGCGGTGCAGGTAGTGGCCGAAACACCCGTGGCCGGTCAATACCTGCACCAGTCGGAAGGTGAGGGAGCCCCACTGGCGCCCCAACCACTCCTCCAGCACCGGACGAATAGCTTCAATCGTCCGGTGGCCTGCAGTCGGGCTGGCAAGAGCCTCCGTCCACCGGCGCAGGGCCTCCTCCTGTGCCTCCGTCCTTACGCGCACCACCTCCTCCAGAGTGGGACGCTCGCCTCGCACCATAGACCCGCGCCGGTGCCAGTACACCTGCGCAAGGACGGAGGCGTCGATGTCCCAGGGCGGCGTGCCCGCGAGGACGCATGCCGCTCCGTGGCTCACCGTGCGGTAGGCCCGCACTGTGCGGGCCGCAATGGTCCTCTGCGGGCGGCGCAGGAGGGCTCGCGTGCGGGGGGTGAGGCAGTCTGCCCACACCGGGGCTCCGTATAGTGCCATCGACCGTATCACTCCATTATACAGCCGACGGCACGTTGCACCCGGCCCTCCCACGTTGGGGAGCAGACGCCCAAGGGCGACCGCGATGTTGCACAGCCGGGGAGCGAGGAGCCGGAAGTGCTCATCAAATCTCCACCGGGAGTCCAGTGTTAGGCCGAGGTACTTCATGTGCACCTCGACCGGTATCCGGACCCCCTCCACCCGGACTCGCAGCCCCGGCGGGGCCCTGCGACGCGGGGCGAGGAACATCAAGGCCCTCGTTTTACTGAGGGCCACGTCCAGCCCCAGGAGGCGGATACGCCGGACGACCATGGAGGTGCCGACCGACGCAAGGTGGACCACCTCCTCCCAGTCTCTAGCCGCCGCCGCGACCAGAGTGTCGTCCGCGTAGCAGACGACGTCCATCCGCGGCAGCGACACACCTCGCAGGACCCAGTTGTACCCCAGGTTCCATAGGAGTGGGCCTAAAACGGAACCCTGGGGCACTCCCGCCGTCACGCTCCACGATTGGACGCGGCCCTCCGCGCTCTCGTACAGGACCACCCTGTCCCGCAGGTAGTTACTGATCAGAGCGCGGAGGTAGGGAGGCACTCTGTGGAATTTTAGTGCCTCCTCTATGCATTCGTGGGGGATGGAGTTAAAAGCGTTCGCGATGTCTAGGGACACCGCGATCGCCACATCCCCCCTAGCCGTAGCCGCCTCAGTCCACCTCTTGAGGCGCCCTACCGCGTCCATCGTGGACCGGCCCGCCCGAAAGCCGTATTGGCAATCGGCCAGGTCCGGCCCGGAGCCCTCTAGGTGCTCGATGACGCGGGAGGCGAGAATCTTCTCAAAAGCCTTCGCCGCCTCATCGAGCAACACTATTGGCCTGTAGCCCGCCGGAGAGTCTGCTGGTCGGCTCTCCTTACGGAGCAGGCACAGCCGCCCAACCCTCCATCGCCTGGGGAAGCGAGCCGTCGCGATGCAGGCGTCCAGCATAGCGCGGAACCGGCCCTCCAGGGGACCCAGAGCTATAGCCAGGGCCCTGGCTGGCACCCCGTCCGGCCCCGGCGCTCCCTTTTTGCGTCGCAGCCGTTCCAGGACCAGCTCGAACTCCGAGTCCATGACCGGAGGACCGTCGGCCCGCTCCCCTGAAGCGAGTTCGTGAGGCGGCATGCATGGGGGCGGCATGTGTGGGGGCGCAAAGGGCCCAGGGTTCGGGAACAGAGTCCCCAGGACCCTCTGAAGCAACCCCGGCTCCATGCTGGACGTCGGAGGGGCCGGCGAGGAGAACTTTCCCCTGACCGACCTATAGGGCCTTCCCCAGGGGTCCCGGTCGAGGATGCCCAGGAACCGCTCCCAGGCATCGTTCTTGGCCTCACAAATGGCTATTCGCAGGGCCTGGTGTGCCTCAGAGTAGGCCCGCCGGAGGGCTTCCTCCTCGCCGGGCACCCTCGTGGTGCGCCGTCGGCAGCGCTGGTACGCGCGCCTGGCCTCCAAACTGGTGGCGCGCAGCCCCGAAAGCTCGGGCGTCCACCAGTATACCTGCCCCCTGTTGTTTACTCCGGCCCGCGCCCTCGGCATGGCGGCGTCGCAGACAACCTGCAGGTCGTCCGCAAACAGGTCCGCCATGCCGTCGGCATCCCCTGCGATGGCTACTGGCGCCTCAGCCCAGTCCCTCACCATCGCCGCCTCCTCCGCCACGTCCGCCCGAAGGAGTGCAAGCCTCCATCGTGGGAAGGGCGAGGCGCCCGCCACGTAACTCGGCGGCAGGCGGGCTCCAGGGGACACCGTGGAAACCTCGTATCGGATGTACAAGTGGTCCGATAGGGTCTCCACTTCCTCCATCACCCGCCAGTTGCTGGTGCGGGCCGCGAGAGCCGGAGTGGCGAAGGACACGTCGACTATGGACGTGCCCTGCCAACGGGAGCAGGTAGGGACGGTGCCTCTGTTGAGTACCTGGAGTCCCAAGGACAAAACCCAGGACTCCAGGATACCTCCTCTGATGTTCGGGGCAAGGGACCCCCAGGCCGAGGATTTTGCGTTAAGGTCCCCCGCCACTAGCACCGACCTGGGGGCCGCTCGACGCGCCACTCCCTCTACGGCAGCCAGGAGGCGCTCAAAGTCGACCCGACTGCCGTTCGGGGAGAAGTATGTGGCCACCACCACCATTCCTCCCCACTGTGCCGCCACGTACCCAGTCCCTCTCTCCACCAGCACCAGAGGAGGGACCACGCCGGTCACCATTATCGCCGCGAGGCCGTCGGCCGCCCCCACCCACTTAGGGGACGATGGGACAACGTACGGCTCCGCGACGATTGCCATGTCTATGTTCCACTCGGCCGCTGACTGACACAGGAGGTCCTGGGCAGCAGCCGAGCGGTTCATGTTCCCCTGCAGTATTTTGCCTATGGACCTAACTGGCATTGGCGGTTTCCATAGGCGTCACTGCAGGGGCGGCCGGTGTAGCCGTGGAACGGGGGGCGGCACCCCCTTGCATGGGGCGGCCCTTGACCGGAGGGGGGTTGCAGAATGGACCGCCCATGCGGTGCCCCGCCGGTAGCCCTCGGTCGGCGCACACCGCGCAATTAGGTGCGGCTGTGCATCCCGACGCCAAGTGACCCTCCTGGCCGCAGCGGTAGCACAGACCGCTGCGGTCCTTTTTCGAGGGGCACACCGCCTGAGGGTGGCCGATCTCCATGCAGCGGTGGCACCGCATTGGGCGTTGTTCCAGCACCTGGATAGAGGCTGAGCTCCAGCCCACACATATCCGCCCAGTCTCGGCCAGCTTGGCGATGGACTCGATGGGGCACGAGACGATCGCGGTGCCCGCTCCCCTGAGTCCCACCGCGATTTTCCCCACCCTTATAGCCTCCGGCGAGCATCCCGCCTTTTCTGCAATTGCAGAGCGGAGTTCCTGCTCCGTGACGGAGTCGTCGAGCCCCACCACCTTGATGCTACCCGTCTTGGTCGGACGGGTGACTTTGGCAGCCTCTCCCAGCGCTTCTCCAATTCTGGACGCCAGGGTGTCAGCCTGGGAGGCTGTCGTCTCCTTGGGGAGCTCAATGATTCGGGCCCCCGTCATCCCTGTTCGGAACTTCGCCGGCCCGATGCCCAGCTCCCCCAGGTTCACCGATGCCTTCGCTTTGGCGATGGCGTCCTTGTAGGTGGCACCTTTCGCCACAGCCTCCGGGTTGAGGGTCAGCACCACCGCCAGGGTCTTGGGCGGCTTGGGCACCTTGGGCTTCTGGGGCTTAGCCTTGACAGCCTCAGGCGCCGGTGCGACCCTCTTCCCTGACCTCCTCACGACCTTCGTCCACTCATCAAGGACGACCGGCTGCTCCTCGCGGGACGTGCCCGCGAACTGCTGTGAGGCCCGTTTCATCGAGGCAGCTGGGGCCTGCTTGGCCTTCTGCTGCCTTGCCTCCTTCGGCAGGTTTGCGGGCGGGGTGAGGGTAGTAGGTACCGCCACTTGGGAGTGGGTTCCCCTCTCCCTCTCCATCCCCTTGGTGTCCGCCCTCAGCGGCGGTCGGCGGGACTGCGCAGGGAGCAGCCGGCCGTCCACCTCGAGACCCTCCAGGCGGGCCGTCAGTATGCGCCCGAATTGCTCAGAGAGCTCCCTCTGGAGCCGGTCGATCACCTCCTCAAACTCCGCCCTGGAGAGACCTTCCGACCCCTGAGGGTTCACCGCCTCGGCAGCAACTGGGCTCTTACGACGGACACTCCGCTCCGAGAATGCCCGTCTCAGAGCTACCACCTCTTCTTGAAGAGCCGCCAGCTGGCCCTTCAGGCGTTTATTGTCCGCCTGAAGTCTCTTGACTTCCTCGTTGGAGGACCTAGCCGCCAGAGCTCGGACGGTGTGCATCAAGGAGCTCGAAGCCTCGCGGATCTCCTTGACGAACGTGCCTTTCAAATTCTTTGATTTGCTCGACACGTTCTCCAGCCTGTCCGCGTCCTCTTCCGCTCGCTCAATCAGAGCCTCCGTCGAGAGCTCCGGCGACCTTCCTCCTTTTGTGGCCCTAGAAGCCTTTCCCGCGTTTTCCTCCCCCTCAGTGAGAGTCGAGTCCTGCTCCGAGTCCGCCAGATCTACAGCGTGGAGCTCGCGTCGAGCTTGGGACAGACCCACACTGTGGTAGTACCCTCTACCTCTACGAGCACGTGGGACCTTCGGTGGTTGCACCTCCACCAGCGGCAGGTCAGGGTCCGAGTCCGAGATGGAAGGGTCCACAAAGAACTTCGAACTTTCCGGCATTGGTCTTTTCCGCGTCTTCGCATCGGCAGACTCCGACTCCGACCTGACAACTGGGCTCTCCCGGGATTGGGCCCCTACCCCCGACAGGATTGGGGAGACCGACGAGACCGGCCGTGGCAACTCCCCTCCGCCACTGTCGGAGATCTCGTCAGACTCCATAGACCAGTCAAGGGCTCTGCCCACAACTGATGCAGTAGGAGAAATAATTTTTCAGAAACCCTACGTAAGCCTGCAATAAACAATTCGACCAAATAAAGCGTAAACACCTTCAAAATAATTTCTCCAAAAATCCAAAGATAATTAAACGCCAGACATCTGGACTCGAACCGGGGTCTTCTGGTTTCGGGACAGCCCGGTTTCTCACCTGAGCTATTACACCCTTCAACCTAACCTAACCTAACCTAACCTAACCTAACCTAACCTAACCTAACCTAACCTAACCTAACCTAACCTAACCTAACCTAACCTAACCTAACCTAACCTAACCTAACCTAACCTAACCTAACCTAACCTAACCTAACCTAACCTAACCTAACCTAACCTAACCTAACCTAACCTAACCTAACCTAACCTAACCTAACCTAACCTAACCTAACCTAACCCAGTACAAAGTCAACAGACGCAGAAAACCAAATCGCTCCGCGGAAAAAAAATCACAAGTCCCGCAAAAAAGGAGCTGCGCGCCTAAAAGTGTTAAAAAAGTGAACATCCAAGTGCAAGGAACAAGTGACATTGGAGGTGGTTCCCTATCCCATCGGGTTCCCGGATCGCAGTGCAGTGAAACCGACCACCAGTTTTTCGCGCAGTGAACCGGTGAACGCGACGACCGCGAGTACCTAGTGTCGTCAAAGCGAGCCCCCATAACACGGAAGAGGAAACCCCATCCCGATCGGAGCACCCAGCCACCCCCCACAGCCAAAAAATCACCCCGTCCCAGTTTTCGGGGTGACCCGTTTGGAGCGCGCCGTCGAAATCAACACCACCACACGCAACGGACACCAACGAACCCAACGCCGAAAACCGCAGCCCAATCGGACCACCCTGAGCCAGGATACAGCCACCCAAAGTCCTGAGAAACGGCTGCCAAACAAAGGTCAGTGCTATTAACGGTCTACCCGATTTCCATAGTCATTGAGCGAAACGAGAGGTCACCAGACGCTCGACGGTCGACCGCAGCAGCTATAAATAGACTGACCTAGTTTCGAGAACGGCGAGCGAACGCGCGCGCTCAGCGGTTTCAGGTGCCTAAAGCGGTGCGCTCCACGATAAAGGCGAACGCTACGAAGCAGGGCTCACCAGAACTCCAACATCTGGTGCACTTCATACGGAAGCAAGTGTGACCTAGTGCGGACGTGCGCCGAGCAAACTAAGAGGCAGGCCAAGCCAGGCTTGTTTTGAAGTTATCTCACGTCCGAAGAGTCTCCGGAAACACAGCAGGCACGCTCCATCCAAAGTCCAAAACCTGAGGATCCGCATCAACACAAATCCGGGCCCCCTCCGTTCGACACCGTCCCCCTTCCCCTCACTTAACACTACCACCCAGGGCCTTTAACAGCAAAAGGCTCGAAGGCGCTTGTACTCCACTACAGCAACGCAGTCCACCAGCGAGCAGCTTACGTAACATCCAACACACGTATTAAATTAGTCTTAGTTTAAGTTAATATAAGTTAGTTAAGGATAGCTAAGTAGGTAGGTATACCGTAGAAAAAGTCAATTTTACGCCGTCTCTTGTTCCCCCCAAGTAGTAGAAATAGCCAACACAGCCCTAGCCCCCGTTCCCTCAGGATATCTCCCCACAGCCCGTTAGACGAGAAATCTGTCAATTGCGAAACGCCAGAACTGCAGTTCAGGTGAACCCCGCCGACTTAGTCGATCGCGCCAATAAGTCCTCCATTAAGTCCTATAAGAGTCCACACATTTCCACCATAACCAGCTGAGCCCAAGGCCACCATAAACAGGTCAACGTACCTTGCGGTCGGTGAAAACTCTGTAGCCACCAAACGCGGGTGGAGGTCACCAGTAACTCCACGCCCGATCGCAAGACAATAAAATCAGTTTGACCTAGTTATCGCTCGCTGGCCGTGCGCACGTGTGTCCCTGGTGTCGGTCGCGGTGAACTCGCATTCCAACGCGAACACTGCAAAGCGGGGTTCACCAGAACGGTAGGAAGCGGGCAAAAGACATCAACGCGTAGCCCGGGCTTTCAACAAACAACTTAGAATAATAATTTGCTGTAGAATTAAAAAAAAAACAAGTTAGGTAAATAAGATATAACAACAAAAAAAAAAAAAAAAAAAAAAAATGTCTAGCTCAAGTGCTGAGAGCTCACACAAGTCTGCCTCGGAAACCGCCCCAAGACCAACGCGCTCACTGCGGGAAAAGGTCCTAACCAAGGCCGCAGTGGCAAGATCGTCCACCTCAGAAAAGCTGAGGCAGCCGCCCACGCAAACGAAGATGCCGGAAGCGCCAAAACCGCCGCGGAGGAGGAAGCAAGCTGGCAAAGGCCAAACTCCGCCGCAGCCCGAAACCTCCCCCTCGGAGAGCTGCGCGGCCGAAGCTAACGCTCCGGCCTCGCGGATCGCCGCGGGGGAGAGTGGGGTGCCAGCCAGCGAAGGCTCTGCCCAAACACCGCTGACACCAGAACCTGCGTCAGCCGACGTCGCAATCGATAAGGTAATCGACTGGGAGCAATGCGGGATTTCTCCTCCTCGTCCCGTAGTATCGGACGAAGAAATCTCGGTCGCCTCATCGATTGAGTCATCGGCTACAACAGCGGCGGCCAACAAACGCGTCAGCATCCTCTACTCGACGCCGAGGAGAGGAACCGGGGTGCTAATGGACACGGCGACAAGGGTGGCGAACGACCTGCTGCAAAAAGGGAAGGACGCACTGGAAGCTGCGGGCAATATGAAGCGGGAGTGCAAAGCTACCGCTCTCGACTGCCTGCAGGGCCTGTACGAGACAGTGCTGTCCCTGTCAGACTCTAGGGCTAGACACAAATACAACCTCGAGAAAGAGAACTCCAGCCACGCCAAGGAACTAGTATACGTTCAAAGAAGTCATATAAAGGAGTTAGCCGAAATGCGTCAAAGCCTGACAAAAGAAATGTGCCAAGCTCGAAAGGACATCTCGGAGACCTTGGTCGAGGCAAAGGCCATAAGAAACTGGCTTGGGCACGAGATGGACGAGCCATTCCGCCAAATCGCCGAAATACAAAAAGAAGTGACGTCGCTGGGAAAAAAGATCCACCAGGAGGGAGACAAGAAAACTGATGACATAAAACCCGCCTCAGGGGAGCCAAAATGGCACACCATCGAGGCGAGTGTCACGAAACTCGGCAATAACATCGGCTGCGTGTCTAATCAACTCGACACCCTCCGGCGAACGGTGGAAAGTCTCGCAGCGGCACCGGCTACTCCCAAAACACCGCCCTCACAACCCGAAACTCCCGAACTGCAAAGCACCATCACCAAATTCACGTCAGAGATAGAGACGCTGAAGGAATCCGTGCAACACCTTCTGAACAGACCCGCAAACTCTCCCGCCCCACCTGAGCCCACCCTGGACTTGGCTGCACACCTTGAGCCACTGACGGAGCGGCTCCAAATGGTCTCTTCAGACCTCCGCGAACTGCGAGACAAAAAACCCGAGGTCCCCGCGCCCCCAGCGCCAAACCTAGAGGCAGAACTCGCGATGGCGGAGGTCAAGCAAACTTTGGCCACGATAAAGAAAGGAGTTTCCGAGCTTCATACGTCAGAAAAGCCGCCGTTGGGACCAATGACGTTTGCCCAGGCGGCGGCGAAACCACAACCGCCAAAACATCCGAACCACACGTTAATCGTGTCATCGAAGGACCCAAAACATACGGGCCAAAACGTGATAGACAAAATTACGGCAGCCCTGGACTTAAAAAACACCGGGGCTAAGGTCGACAAGGTTCGGAAAGCTCGGAACCAAAAGGTGGTCCTAAGTTGCGCGAGCAAGGAGGACTTGCAAATCGTCAGAGAAAAAGTCCAGGGAAACGGAAGCCTGAAAATTTCCGAGGCAAAGCCGGCAAACCCCTTAGCCTGCATCAAAGGAGTGCTCTCCAACAACACCGACGAGGAGATTGTAGATCTCCTAAAAGCGCAGAACCGACATCTTCTGCGCGACGTCGGTGTCGAGGAACCAACCATAAAGATGCGGTATAGGAAACGCGCGCGGAACCCACACGAGTGCCACCCGGTCGTAGAGCTCTCTCCAGAAGTCTGGAAGCGATTTATTGAGGCGGAAAAAGTACACATCGGAATCCAGCGATGCCGAGTCGAGGATCAGTCTCCACTGGTGCAGTGCACAAAATGCTTGGCGTACGGCCACTCCAAGTCCATGTGCAAGGCCGAGCATGCAGCTTGCTGCTTTTGCAGCGACGCACACGGGAGTGGGAACTGCCCCTCGAGAGCGGCTGGCAAACCTCCGGTGTGCACAAACTGCACAAAAGCTCAAAGAGAGGACAGCGACCGGGCGCACACCGCTTTCAGTGACGTGTGTCAAGAACGCCAAAAATGGGACCACATAGCGAGGTCTCGTGTTTCCTATTGCTAAGGGCGACCAGGCAGAAAACGGGTCGGTCAACTCGCAGAGCCCAGGAACATCAGACGGATCAAAAAGGAAGCTCAAGATCATCCAGGCAAACCTGCAGCGCTCCAAGCTCGCAACAGCTGAACTCTTCCAGGCGGCCCAGGAAAAGGGAGTTTCAATAGCGCTAGTTCAGGAGCCCTACGTTGGAAGAACTGGCACTATGAAACAAAGCCCCGGCACGCAAGTCATTCAGTGCACCCTGGATCGCCAAAAGCCAGTGAAAGCGGCAATCGTCGTGTTCGGGGGCAGCCTGGAGGTCATCCACGACCCCCAACTGGTAACCGAAAACGTCGCCGCCGTTCTCATAAAAGCTGGCCAGCTAAAGCTTGGAGTGATATCCGTCTACTACGAGGGCGACCAAGACATAGACCCGTACATCTCGGAAACAAAAAGGCTCTCCGGAAAGTTGGGCACGGAAAACATCATAGTGGCGGGAGACGTAAACGCCTGGAGCCACTGGTGGGGAAGCAACTCGGAGGACCACCGCGGGGCGGCGTACAACACCTTCCTAAACGAGATGGACTTCCAAATCCTCAACACAGGTCAAGTTCCCACTTTTGAGACCTACAGGGGAGACAGGCTCTGCACAAGCATAGTAGATGTAACTGCTTGCAGCCTGTCCTTGCTGGGCAAAATCGAGGAGTGGAGTGTGAACAGAAGTCTCACAACATCAGACCACAACGCAATTACCTTCAGTCTGAGACTAGAGAAGGGCCTGGAACCCCTAAGGCCAATCTCTACACGCATCTACAACACCAAGAAGGCAAAATGGTCCGACTTCAATACACACTTCACCTCTGGATTAGCCGAAAACAGCATCACCGTGACCAGGGTGTCGGAAGTGCGAGACCTGGAGGGTCTGGAAGAAATACTAACATCCTACACAGAAACCATCCGTAAAGCTTGCGAAAAAGCAATACCCAAGCTAGGCGCATGGAAAGGTGACGCGGGACCCCCGTGGTGGTCGCCTGCCCTGGACAACTTAAAAAAGGACGTTCTGAGGAAAAAACGAAGAATTCGTAACGCAGCCCCATGCCGCAGGCAACAAACCGTGGACGAATACCTGCTGGTAAAAGAGGAGTACGTACGGAGAGCCACAGAAGCCGCCACACAAAGTTGGAAGGAGTTTTGCTCGACCCAGGACCGTGAGAGCATGTGGGACGGTATCTACAGAGTCATAAGGAAGACCGCCAGGAGATCAGACGACATGCTTCTGAGAAGCGCGGCCGGGGAAACGCTGAGCCCGGAACAGTCTGCGGAACTCCTGGCGAGAACGTTTTATCCCGATGACTCTGTGGAAACCGACACCGAATACCACACCATGCTCAGAGGACAAACAGTCGAGTGCAACCCGGCGAAAATACAAGGACTGTCGGCAGACGATCCCCCCTTCACACCCGCGGAGCTGGACATGGTCCTCAGGGGCGCGAACCCGAAAAAAGCTCCCGGGCCGGATGGACTGACTGCCGACATATGCACAGCCGCCATCCGCTGCAATGCAGAAGTGTTCCTGGCACTGGCAAATAAATGCCTATCGCTGTCGCACTTCCCAAGGCAGTGGAAAATCGCTCACGTGTGCATCCTGCGTAAGCCGGGTAAGGAGGACTACACGCACCCCAAGTCCTACAGGCCAATTGGCCTTCTATCGGTCCTTGGTAAAATCGTCGAGAAACTTCTCGTGTGCCGACTTCAGTGGCACTTCCTCCCGACTCTGAACGCGACCCAGTACGGTTTCATGCCACAACGCGGAACCGAGGACGCCCTCTATGACCTATTAGCCCACATACGGACAGAAGTGAAATCTAAAAAGGTTGTGCTTCTGGTATCGCTGGACATAGAGGGAGCCTTCGACAACGCATGGTGGCCCGCGCTAAAACAACGAATGATCACGAAGAACTGTCCAAAGAACCTCTACGCCTTGGTGGTATCATACTTAAGGGACCGCAAGATCAGGGTCAACTACGCCAGAGCGTCTAGTGAAAAGGAAACCACAAAAGGTTGTGTCCAGGGTAGCATTGCGGGACCGACATTCTGGAACCTAATCCTAGACCCACTCCTACAAAAAATGGCTAGTAAAGGGGTACACTGCCAAGCTTTCGCAGACGATGTGGTCCTGGTTTTCTCCGCTCACTCAGTCAGTACCCTTCAGCAAGCAGCCGACAAGACTCTTAAGGCCGTAGCGGAATGGGGTGTTGAAAACAAGTTGAAATTCGCCGCGCACAAGACAAACGCGATGGTGATCACAAAGAAACTTAAATACGACACCCCCATCATCCACATGTCAGGCAGCAGGATAGAGCTTGTCAAGGAGATCAAGCTGCTGGGTCTTATAATCGACTGCAAGCTCACTTTTAACGCGCACGTAACCGCCATTTGCAAAAAAGCCGCGGACATCTATAAACAGCTTGCGTGCGCGGCAAAGGTGACCTGGGGACTGAACGGAGAAATCATAAGGACTATATACGTGTCGGTGATAGAGCCAATTGTGCTGTATGCTGCAGGCGCATGGCATTCAGCTGCAGAGAAACTGATGGTAAGGAATCAGTTGGACTCGCTGCAGAGAGGCTTCGCGCAGAAGATCACCAAAGCATACCGCACGGTGTCTCTGACATCGGCATTAGTCTTGTCAGGCCAACTACCCCTAGACCTCAGGATCCTTGAAGCGGGAAAAATGTACGAAATAAAAAAGGGACACTCCGAGGACTTTATACCACCAGGCAGAGAGGTAGAACGCAGGGTAGGACCGACGCAAAATCCCCACCCGGCTCTACTCACAACAACCGAGTATGAGCGCCTCGACGACATGGACCCCGAAACCCTGAACAACCTAAATGTGGTAGGTGCACAAGTGTACACCGACGGCAGCAAAATAGAAGGGAAAGTCGGTGCTGCCCTTACAATGTGGGTTAACGGCAGGGAATCCAAGTACTCCACCTTTCGTCTAGAGCCTCACAACACTGTCTTCCAATCGGAAATGTATGCTCTCTACAGAGCCGTAAAAATGGTTAGAGACTCCAAGATGGGCACGGTTAACATCCTCAGCGACTCGAGATCTTCGCTGGACTTACTCAGGTGCCCATCGGTAACTCACCCTCTGGCTCTCGAGATAAAGAGATACATCCGAGAAATCCGGGAACAAGACAGAACAGTGAGGCTCTTCTGGCTGAGAGCCCACGTGGGAACGCCGGGGAACGAAAGAGCGGATGAACTGGCCAAAAAAGCTGCACTCACCAAGAAGACAGCTCCAGACTATGACAAGGTTCCCATATCCTTCGTCAGGAAACAGATACGAGAGGAAACAGTGAAAAAGTGGCAGATGCGCTACGAATCTTCCAGCACGGGCTCGGTCACAAAGGTATTTCTACCCACCGTCCAAATGGCAAGACGAGCACTGAAGGACATGGAACTAACACCCATGCATGTCCAGATCCTGACCGGCCACGGAGGATTCGCGGCGTATCTCCACCGCTTCCACGTCAAAGACAGTCCCTCTTGTATCTGCGATCCCGAACGCGACGAAACGATATGGCACGTGCTTCTGGAGTGTCCAAGATTTGGCCGGGAAAGGATGGAGCTGGAACTACAAATCCAGACCAAACTGGACCAGTCCACTCTGCCCACCATCATGGAGGACCCGGCCATCAGAACACCTTTCTTGGAGTTTGCGAGCAAAGCCGCCAGAATAGCCGCAAAGAGAAACAGCACATCTGCTGCCGCCGGTGACACAATCCCCCCCACCACAAGTGCCCCCACCGTCATCACAAACACCTCCACTACCGGAAATACAACCTTTAGCATAAGAACAACAACCGTTACAAATCAGGCCACGGACATCACGCAGAGTCGCGCTCGAAATCTCTTGGAGTGCGGAGAGCGCGGCGTGCCGAAAATAAGGGTAAGAAGCGTGGCTCTCTTCATGGACAACGACACCGAAACACTCGGTATAAGCTTTTGTCGTCTTGGCAGAAAGAGTGTTGCAATACCACCCGGCCTGGCTACCCTGCTGAAAGGGAGCACGTCCAAGACCAGCATGAAACTCCAAGTTTTCAACGCGCTACCCCAGTCGCAAGTAGCCGACCACCGGTTCCGCCTAGTGCAACACAAAAACAAAACAATAGCACTATTCGACTGGGGAGAGGAAACACCATTCGCGCAGGCATGCTCCGTGCTAACGAAACTTGGACGCAACACATGCTACGGCTCCCGAAAAATAAGCGTAGACGCAATGGTGCTTCAAATCGAAAAAGGAGAAGTCGCAGACCTTATGGGTTGTCTGAAAGCCTCAGAAAATCACGAGGTGGTAGTGTACGAGGACAGAGGAGAAAACTTAAGTTTTCTCAAAGAGCCGAAACACGACCAAGCGACTACATCCGCCGACAGTTGGGGGAACCCCATTCCCAACCCAAGCACCCAAAGCGGATCGGACCGCTTACAGCAAAGGGTGGCCGCCGAAAATGCAGCAGCCAAGGAACGTGGAAGTCCAGAGGAGACAGCTGGGGCGAGGGGGTTGATAAAAGCATTTATGAACGCCCTCGGCTCAGCTACGCGAGCCACGCAACCAAGAACCTCCAAAGCCGCGGAGCGCCAAGAAGAGGCGGTGAAGGAGTTCTTGAAGGAAAACACAGACCCAAAGCCGCCGTATGAACACAGAACGAGAGCCGACAAGGGACAAGTCAGCCCGCCTAGTCTCAAACCAGCAGAGAAGCCCGTAGACCACGCAACGAACGCTTTCCTCGAGTTTCAGGCAGTAATAAGAGCTTCCAGAGAAGTCAATCTAGCCACATGCGATGAGATCTTGCAGACCTTCCAGCGGGGGAACGAAGGGCTGTTGAAGGTGAGACTCGAGGAGGCTGACGCAGCCATATACAATAACGACACCTCCCAGGTCATAAGGGGAACCATGTCAGGTCGGTATATGGCAGCATACAGTGCAACAAGTGGCTTCGTGGCTCTTGACGACGGGGAGACGCGGCGGACTGGCAAAGCAAAGTACGCTACACCACAAAACGATCCCATAGTGGTTACCGCCCGATGTACAAGGATAATGCTGGACGATAAGATCCTGAACATGGCCGACATAGTTACAGAAACGCTCGGTCCCAGAACAGCATCGGACACATGGTCGGCACCAAAGTTGCGATGGATCAACGGAGTTCCGGGATGTGGAAAAACGACATGGGTGGTGAGCAACTTCGATGGGGAGAACGACGTAGTAGTCACCAGCACAACCGAAGCCGCCAACGACCTGAAAGAAAGGCTAGGTCGTCGCATAGGGAACGCATCGAAAATCAAGGTGCGCACTATGGCCTCAATTCTAGCAAATGGTTCAAAAGAGCCCGGAGGTTGTAACCGTTTATTGGTTGACGAAGCTCTAATGAACCATTTTGGGGCCATAGTGATGGCGACTCAGTTGCTAGGTGCCAGCGAAATTGTCCTCATCGGAGATGTAAACCAGCTGCCGTTTATTGACCGACAGAACCTCTTCCAGCTGAGGTACAGCCGCCCGAACCTGCTAGCGAACATCAGCGAGCAGTGGTCATGCACACACCGGAACCCGATGGATGTAGCGTACGCCCTAAGAGAGGTTTACCCTGGAATGTACTCGTCAGTACGTCGAGTACGTTCGCTCGAGCTTAAGAGGTTCGTTGGCGCGCAAATACCCCACAACCTGCCGAACACTCTATTCCTGGTACACACCCAGGAGGAGAAAAAATCCCTCATCAACCAGGGATTCGGGTCGGGCACGGGTTCGCGCGCCCTTACCATACACGAGGCACAGGGTTTAACCTACGAGTCGGTCATCGTCATACGGGCAAACGAAAGGGCACTGAAAATATATGACAGCGTCCCACACGCGGTGGTGGCCGTATCGCGACACACGACCAGTTGCATATACTACTCGGACGGCGGCGACGACGCGATCGGCAGATTCGTGAGAAGGGCAACGGCTGTCACAAGCAAAGCAATCGCGGAGCACAACCTAAGGATGGCAATGCGAAAACGCGATTCTGAGGTGGCAGTCCAAACCGTGGCTTTCACGAAAGAAAGGTAAAGCGCGGAATCCGAGGCTGACAAACAGTACCAATAACAGAAACTAGGCAATAAAACCATAAATAAGGGATAAAAACAGCAACTACGCAAAAAAAAAAAAAAAAAAAAAAAAAAAAAAAAAAAAAAAAAAAAAAAAAAAAAAAAAAAAAAAAAAAAAAAAAAAAAAAAAAAAAAAAAAACAACTACATTTAAGTATTTAGCTGTAAGAACTAGATAAGAAACGTGTGTGGTACACAACACCTGTACCAAATTATATTATAAGTAAGCTTTATATGTGGAGCATAAGGAGAATAAAAAAAAAGGGACAACAAAGAGAAAAACGTAAAACAAAGGCACGGACCCCGCGTCTGTGGAAAAATGGTGTATTATTAAAAAAAAAAAAAAAAAAAAAAAACCTAACCTAACCTAACCTAACCTAACCTAACCTAACCTAACCTAACCTAACCTAACCTAACCTAACCTAACCTAACCTAACCTAACCTAACCTAACCTAACCTAACCTAACCTAACCTAACCTAACCTAACCTAACCTAACCTAACCTAACCTAACCTAACCTAACCTAACCTAACCTAACCTAACCTAACCTAACCTAACCTAACCTAACCTAACCTAACCTAACCTAACCTAACCTAACCTAACCTAACCTAACCTAACCTAACCTAACCTAACCTAACCTAACCTAACCTAACCTAACCTAACCTAACCTAACCTAACCTAACCTAACCTAACCTAACCTAACCTAACCTAACCTAACCTAACCTAACCTAACCTAACCTAACCTAACCTAACCTAACCTAACCTAACCTAACCTAACCTAACCTAACCTAACCTAACCTAACCTAACCTAACCTAACCTAACCTAACCTAACCTAACCTAACCTAACCTAACCTAACCTAACCTAACCTAACCTAACCTAACCTAACCTAACCTAACCTAACCTAACCTAACCTAACCTAACCTAACCTAACCTAACCTAACCTAACCTAACCTAACCTAACCTAACCTAACCTAACCTAACCTAACCTAACCTAACCTAACCTAACCTAACCTAACCTAACCTAACCTAACCTAACCTAACCTAACCTAACCTAACCTAACCTAACCTAACCTAACCTAACCTAACCTAACCTAACCTAACCTAACCTAACCTAACCTAACCTAACCTAACCTAACCTAACCTAACCTAACCTAACCTAACCTAACCTAACCTAACCTAACCTAACCTAACCTAACCTAACCTAACCTAACCTAACCTAACCTAACCTAACCTAACCTAACCTAACCTAACCTAACCTAACCTAACCTAACCTAACCTAACCTAACCTAACCTAACCTAACCTAACCTAACCTAACCTAACCTAACCTAACCTAACCTAACCTAACCTAACCTAACCTAACCTAACCTAACCTAACCTAACCTAACCTAACCTAACCTAACCTAACCTAACCTAACCTAACCTAACCTAACCTAACCTAACCTAACCTAACCTAACCTAACCTAACCTAACCTAACCTAACCTAACCTAACCTAACCTAACCTAACCTAACCTAACCTAACCTAACCTAACCTAACCTAACCTAACCTAACCTAACCTAACCTAACCTAACCTAACCTAACCTAACCTAACCTAACCTAACCTAACCTAACCTAACCTAACCTAACCTAACCTAACCTAACCTAACCTAACCTAACCTAACCTAACCTAACCTAACCTAACCTAACCTAACCTAACCTAACCTAACCCTATTCGTGCTGCACCGCGAGTGAACTGTGTGTACCGTGTCCTGAGGTGAAAATCCTTATAAAATATCTAGTTTTCCTTTTTGCCGATTACAATTACAATCACATTCAGTGCTGTGTGTGTCCTCAGACACGAAACAGACCTACCTCGCGCACGCTCCATTCGTCCACTCTATTCGTGCTGCACCGCGAGTGAACTGTGTGTACCGTGTCCTGAGACACGAAACAGACCTACCTCGCGCACGCTCCATTCGTCCACTCTATTCGTGCTGCACCGCGAGTGAACTGTGTGTACCGTGTCCTGAGACACGAAACAGACCTACCTCGCGCACGCTCCATTCGTCCACTCTATTCGTGCTGCACCGCGAGTGAACTGTGTGTACCGTGTCCTGAGGTGAAAATCCTTATAAAATATCTAGTTTTCCTTTTTGCCGATTACAATTACAATCACATTCAGTGCTGTGTGTGTCCTCAGGTGAGGATTTTTTCTAAATTTTTGCCGCTTATAGTACTAAAAACTTAAGAAATTACATCAACCTTTACCTTTTTTGGCAATAGATTCACATACAGAATTCACTTTTCATATCGCGGGACGCAGTTTTTTCGCTTGAATTGAGTGTTTTGCTTTGTTTTGTTGAAGGAGGTTTTTTATATTTTCATTTTTAGTTTTTTATTTTTATTGAATCCAGTCCAGGGTAAGAAACCTATCGTTTTTTTTTCGTGAAGTCGTACCTAGTTAGGGATCGCACGTTGGAAACCGGGAGCCGACCCAACTACCTACGTCAAATTTTCACATTTTCACACATTCAAATTTCCATTGCCGGGAGTCGAACCGCAGACCACCTGCCTCCAGGGTGTCGCCGTTCTCGCCGCAGAGTGCTCCTACGCCGTTGGTAGCCGCCCTTCCAGACATTTTTCCAGGGTTCCGTGCCAAATTCAAAATTACCTTCAAAAATCGTTTCTTTTTCTACCTCTCCACAGACACGAAACAGACCTACCTCGCGCACGCTCCATTCGTCCACTCTATTCGTGCTGCACCGCGAGTGAACTGTGTGTACCGTGTCCTGAGGTGAAAATCCTTATAAAATATCTAGTTTTCCTTTTTGCCGATTACAATTACAATCACATTCAGTGCTGTGTGTGTCCTCAGGTGAGGATTTTTTCTAAATTTTTGCCGCTTATAGTACTAAAAACTTAAGAAATTACATCAACCTTTACCTTTTTTGGCAATAGATTCACATACAGAATTCACTTTTCATATCGCGGGACGCAATTTTTTCGCCCGCCACCCACCCCACCCCCGCCACCCCACCCCACCCCCGCCACCCCACCGACCCTTGGCGGTTACCTTTGGCTCGAGCACTTTGCGGCGAGCCAAAATCCAGCAATTCCCGTATAACTCCGGAACGGAGAGGCCTAGAGGGTAGCGGTTTCGACCAGGGGATTCGGCTTCCGGCGGGCCACAATCCTGCGGACCTGGTTTGGAGTCTCGCCCTGTACTGGATCGCAGGAACCGGAAAAACCGGTTTTTCTTCCTGAAATTCACACAAATTGACCTGTACAAATTGCTATAATTGTTCAAATTGACTGTGTGACTAGTTTTAAGGTAGCTGTAAGATTGGACAGTATCAATTTGATACTAACTTATTTCTAACGGCTCTATATTGAGCAGATATATTGACTCTAAAAATAAATTTTAATTTATTCTTGTCTAAATCGGGTGATAAGGCTATTTACAACTTATACAAGTCTCTCTCCGCTTGTCGGAGCTTATCGCCCTTTACGCCTAACCCAATTAGTCCAACATGTTTGGTCACAGGACCCCGGCAAAACAACCAGCGACCACCGCTGAGCGCAAATCCCCAAAATTGACGGAAGGAGTGGGATCTCCTACCATAATTCCGGACAGTGCCTCCAACGTGAGGCGCAGCATAGGGGAGTGGGAGTCCGGTGGCAAACCTAGGGCCCCGGCTGGCAGGGCAGCCCCGATCCCCGCCGGAACAAGAGAGGGAACCGGGGGTTCCCCAAAAGCCTTTAAAAGCCGACTGACCGAGGCTAGAGCGTGCCTGACAAAGGCGAAAACCCACCTAGCAGACTCTAGGAACCTTAGAGCTGATCTGAAAGCAGGAATCACCCAGGCCGTGGACAGGCTCTACCAGCTGTTTAAAGAATCAGAAGGCGACAATACCTCGAAGAAGGAGTGTAAGGAACAGGAGATGAAGATGGGAAAAGAGGAGGGCCTTTCTGCAGCCCAATCTGTGAGGGCTCTTGTGGAAAAGCTGGACGAACACAAAAAAGTGGTGGAGGAGAGTAAGGCACACACGATTGCTTTGACTAAGCAGCTAGAGCAGGCATCCCTTGCAAATACACAGCTGGCTGAACTCTCCGCCACCATCAACAATGCACCGTTGTCTGCTGCACCTCTGCACGAGCTCCGAGAACAAATAGCTGACCTTGGAAACCAGTTGAGGACAGTGAGAGCACCTCAAGAGACGTATGCCTCCGTCCTCACCAAGCCAAAGCCTCAGGCAATACACTCCATAGTGATTACGTCCACTGAGGAGAAGGATAGGAGCGAGGACGTGATTGGAAAGATAAGAAAAGCTATAGACGCCACATCAAGCGGCATACGTGTGGACCGAATCAGAAGGGCGCGGGATCAGAAAGTGGTGGTTGGCTGCGGGGATAGAGCAGAGCTGGAAAAAGTTATGAGTAGGTTGAGAGGTGCCAAGGGAGAACTGAATGTGGAAGAGAGGAAAAACAAGGACCCTCTGGTGGTCCTTCAAAATGTCCTGGCAACCAATACGGATGAAGACATCCTGAAGTCGCTGCTGACTCAGAACTCCCATGTGGTTGGATCGGTAAAGGAGGACGACTATAGGGCCCACGTAAAGTATAGGAAGAGGGCAAGAAATCCACACGAAAACCACGTGGTGCTGCAGGTCTCCCCGGCTCTGTGGCAACAGCTAACAAACGCAGGAAGACTGCACGTGGACCTGCAGCGCGTTGTTGTTAAGGACCAATCTCCGGTGGTTCAGTGCTCCAGGTGCTTGGGCTACGGCCACGGCC
Organism: Yponomeuta cagnagella; assembly: GCA_947310995.1. NCBI lineage: Eukaryota > Metazoa > Arthropoda > Insecta > Lepidoptera > Yponomeutidae > Yponomeuta > Yponomeuta cagnagella. Next base: position 25,477 of record OX371293.1, read on the forward strand.
GCAGACTGTGCACTGAGACAGTGGACAGGTGCAGCTACTGTGGCGGACCGCACATGTTCGCCGAGTGTGCTGACCGTTTCGCTGACGCGCCACCGGCATGCTGCAACTGCACTCGAGCGAAGATGGAAACTGCGGACCACCATGCGTTCAGCAGCGAATGTCCGGTGAGGCAGAAGTGGGACGCAATAGCTCGAGCATCTGTCGCGTATTGCTAAGGTGGTCGCCGGCGGCCGAGCGGCTACAGATCGAGGCACCCCAACCAAGCAAGCGTCATACCTTGTGCTCCAGGCAAACCTCCGGAAGATGCAGCTAGCTACAAGCGAACTCCTCCTAGAAGCTGCTCGTCGTAAAGCGGCCTTTGCGCTGCTCCAGGAGCCATATGTGGGGGGGGCGAGAAGGATGAAGGAGCGTAGAGGTATGAGAATTTACCAAGGTACGGATCAAGGGGATGGCGTGGTCAAGGCGGCAATAGTCGTCTTCGACCACGACCTAGACGTTATCCAATACCCGAAACTCACCACAAACAACATAGTAGTGGTGAGGATCCGTACCAGCGCGTGGGAAATTACAGCGGTCTCTCTATACTTCGAGCCCGATCAGCCCATAGAGCCATACCTGGAGCGGCTCAAAAAGATCAAGGAGGAGCTTGGACCGGTGAAACTCGTCATGGGGGGCGACACAAATGCGAAGAGCACCTGGTGGGGCAGTAAGATCATAGACCACAGAGGAGAGGAGATGGCTGGAACCCTCGAAGAGATGAGCTTGGAGGTGCTAAACAATGGCGACACCCCAACCTTCAGCACCGTAAGAGGAGGGAAAACATATAGCAGCCACGTTGACGTAACGGCTTGTTCGGTGGATATGCTTAATCTGATTGAGGGCTGGAGGGTAATTGACGATCTGACAAGCTCCGACCATAACGGGATTACTTTCAAGATCAGGCTCACCAAGGCAATGGGCATGAACATCAAAAGAACAACCAGACTCTTCAATACAAGAAAGGCCAACTGGGAAAGGTTTCACGAGAAACTGGACCAATTGACGGAGGAGAATAACATCACAAAGCGAGACATAGACAAAGTTACTGGAAAAGAGGAGCTGGACATGTTTGTTGAAAGACTCACAAGTACCATAAGCAGAGCACCCAAACGGAAAACTAACGAAAAACCTGCCTTACCGTGGTGGTCCGGAGAACTTACAAAATTGAAAAGCGATGTAATGACCAAAAAGCGTCGAATCAGGTGTGCGGCGCCGGTCCGGAGGGCGAATGTCGTCGACGAATACCTGCAAGCAAAGGACAAATATGAGAGAGAAGCAAAAAAGGCACAGATAGAGAGTTGGAAGAGCTTTTGCGGAAGGCAGGATGGGGAAGGACTGTGGGAGGGAATCTATAGGATTATAGGAAGAACGACAGATCGGCAGGAGGACTTACCAATCTCAAGAAATGGGAAAGAAACCGACCTAAAAGACTCAGCAAAATTGTTGGCGGAATCGTTCTACCCAGAGGACTTGGAACAAACCGATAACTCAGACCATCAGCAAATCAGGAGAACAGCTGACAAAATAAACGGCCCGGATCATGATGATCACCATGACCCACCGTTTACGATGACAGAGCTCATAAACGCGGTGGAAAGTTTCAACCCCAAGAAAGCCCCTGGAGAGGATGGTTTCACAGCGGATATCTGCAGTCAAGTCATCTGTAAAGATCCAGATCGATTCCTGTCACTGGCCAACAAATGTCTCGCACTGGAACACTTCCCCATCACCTGGAAAAAGGCGGTAGTAGTAGTGCTGAGAAAACCTGGGAAAGAGGACTATACGAACCCAAAGTCGTATCGACCCATAGGATTGTTGCCAGTGATGGGAAAGATCTTGGAAAAGATGATTGTAGGAAGGCTGAAGTGGCACATACTGCCGAGGATAAGCAACCGCCAGTACGGATTCATGCCCCAAAAGAGTACCGAAGACTCCCTCTATGACCTTATAAAGTACATACGTGATAAGATGGACAGCAAAAAACT